>CM063603.1:38205456-38245678 GCA_032356905.1 Salix exigua | reverse complement strand
GGTTATCTTAAAAACATTTTAAGTGTTCTTACCAATTCTCAAACATCTTTAAAATTTCAGAACCTTACATGATCATGAGCCATGGAAACTATAAAACCACTGGAGTCACAGGCTTATCTTTCTGAACAAGAGAATCTGCCATATAATTGCCTTTTCCATGTTCGAAATGAATTGGAAAATAATTTACTGATGATGAAATCAAAACAATAACCTCTTAGAAATGGAAAAACCAGAAGACTACAGGCTTATCTTTCTGAACAAGAGAATCTGCCATATAATTGCCTTTTCCATGTTCGAAATGAATTGGAAAATAATTTACTGATGATGAAATCAAAACAATAACCTCTTAGAAATGGAAAAACCAGAAGACTTGGAAAGAAACTCCATTGGTTAAACTGAAGCAAATTTTCCCTTCATGGAATGTTTTTGAGTTTTCTCAAACTACGATCTGTTAAAGCAGGAGTTGGGAGTAACATCGTACAAATTTATGTCGAAAATGGGAAGGTTATGGAGATCAGTGGGCAGTGGAAGCCGCAAGGAGATCAGTCGAAAACAAAAGACTGGAGAAGTGGCCGCTGGTGGGAATCTGGTTATGTCAGAAGGCTTGAGCTACCAGAAGATGTCGATTGGAGGGAAACTGAGGCATCTGTGAGCAATAACATGGTTCTGGAATTAAGAATCCCCAAGATCACTTCGAATTCTGGCACTTCAGGAGGTGGCATCATCACAAAACATTCTGATTAGGTATTAGTTTTTGATGTCTGTAAAAATTAAACTGCTCGAGGAGATGTTCTTCCTAATTCCTAACAAATATAATTAGTGATCTCTTACATAGTTCTATGTACATGACATGCCCTTTAAGAATATAGTTTATGTCAGATCTTCTGCTGTAAGAGAGGAGAGAGGGCCAAGAAATGATCATTCCTGAAACCTGAGACGATCACTATTACGTAATCCTTGTTAACACAGCAAGGATGCCTTGCAGATGGCGAGTTCGGAGTCTAGGTTGTCAATTCCGTTTCGGTTGGTGTTTCGTTTTTGTTCAATTGGAATGTAATGTTTTGATTTTGGAGTGTTTCGGCGCACCGTTTTGGGGTTATATTGTTTGTGTGTGCATGTAATTAAATATATTAATTCAAAAAAAAATAGTTCAAATCCAAAAATAAAATTATTTAGAATTGTGCAATTTAATATAAAAAGAGACACAATAAAATGATTTTTTGAATAAAATTATGAACATGTATAATATTATGAGAATATTATCATTAATCTCGCAAGGTCATTACTTTCTCTGATTGCTATGAAATTTTAACATAATATATATAAATATGTCAAGAGACTCCTCGTACAATTTCATCTATTTCTAATGGTAAGATTAGGAGATATGATTGATATTGTAAAATTATTCATTATTTAAAAAACACTATTTGGCCAAAACAAAATGGGCCGAACGAAACCAGGACGTTTTGGCCGGTATTTGGTCGAAAAATCTATAATGAGCTGGAATTTAAACCGGAATAAAAACGACATCATTTTATCTTTTTTTTTAATCGATATGAAATATTTTAGTTATTTCGGCCGAAACAGAACAAAATTGGTTCAAGGACGGAACAAGCATGTATTCTAACGAGCAATGAACTGAGAGACCACTCTTTTCTGATGAAAACCAAAACCAATTCCAGGCATGAGATCAAATAGAAAATCACAACGAGAAAAAGGCGAAACACAAGAAACATTTCCTATAAAAACTGATCAGATGGATGATGATAAATCGGCTATAAATAGCCATAATTCCCATGTCCATTCATTATGACTTGAAGTAGGTGATTCGAACAAGACTTTACCTCATGTTAAGACAGGTTACTTCACCTTATTCTCAGACAGGCTCATCAGTAACACACACACAAAAGATTAAAGGGCTTAATATCAAGAGTGACGGGGAGGTTGATTGAAGGATCTAAGCCTGGATCCTTACGAACTGTTCGCCTGAAAGTGACAGACTAAGGTTACCACAGCTAGTCGATCTCTAAACTGGTAATTCATAAGATGTTACTCCAATAAATGACCACTTTGAATGTAATGTTAGAATTGCCAGCAAAACTGCATCTCCTTAGCAGCAAATAGCATGGTGTACGTGTAAGTACAAAATGGTCAATCAGGCTAAGAAAAGGTAGTTTGCTCCACCAAACACCATTGGTCTGAGTAATTCTTGAAAGGGAAAACAGAAACTGAAGTTGAGCAGATGGAATAATGCACTGGCAATCGATTAAATCTGCAGTAACAGAACGAACATAAGCCGAAGCCCCTTTATTATTTTCTAAAACACAATGAATTTTCAGTATACTGCTAATTTCTCGAATATTAATTTACTATAATATTCAGTACAAGAAGCATAAAACCATGTCCGTTCTCAGCATCTGGCATGCAAGTCGCATCTGGACAAGGAAAAGAGTTTGTTTATTAACATATATTTTATAAATGAGAAAGAAACACGAAGGGGATGTAGCTCAGATGGTAGAGCGCTCGCTTAGCATGCGAGAGGTACGGGGATCGATACCCCGCATCTCCATCTTCTATTTTATCATTTATTTTTTTTCTCTGTTTTTGATTTCCTCATTTATTTATAGCTATTCCTAATTAGTCCATGAATTAATGTTTCATGGGCCTTCTCATTCCCTTTTTGCTTTAGATCCATTAACAAAAGGGAATGAGAAGGCCCGTGAATTTTTTACATGCAAATCCTTGATTTTTAATTTATTTTATTGTAAATTCATGAAAGAAAAAAAACTTAATTATATGATGATTTTTGACTAGGCACTATAATTGTAACAGCCCGGCCAAACCTGTCATATATTGTCCGTTTTGAGCGGGGCTGTTACATTTGGTATCAGAGCCGACCTCACTGACTGTTCGGTTGTGCCGACAGGGTCGTCAGGCTCCTTAAGGGGGCGGATTGTAATATCCCACATCGGCAGGTGAGGGAGTGGTAGATGGTCTTATTAAAAGTGATGGTTGTTAACTTGTCATACGTGTTTTGGGATATCAGACTCAAAAGTGGGCTCGCGTCACTAGGAACAAAATTGTGAAGGTGGTAAGGCCCAAAATGGACAATATATGACAGGTTGGGCCGGTCTGTTACAATAATCAGCCTGAATAATATTCAAAATACTGTACCCATGTTTAAAATTATTAAAAAGAATCCAACATAGTGCTATGAAAAACTGTCTTTTATAAAACTAGCTTGCCATTAATTAACTAATAATTTAGAAATTTCTCTCTACAATAATTAATTAAATGAATAGACGCGGTTTCTTCCTTTAAAAACATAAAACTGGCATGACATTAATTAACTAGCAATTTAGAAATTTCTCTCTTCATTAATTAATTAAATAAATAAATTCACTGACGCGGTTTCTTTCTTAAAAAAATTAAAGAACTTGGTGTCATGTTTTCCTTCTTGGAAAAGAAAATGGCAGCAAAACAAACAGTCAATAGTGCCAAGTAAATGGGGCCGTGCATCGGCATCATGATTGCAGCAACATAAAGTCAATGAAATTACTCAAATACAACATCAATATTTTTTGTTTTTTACATATTATTTGCTTATAAAAATATTAAAGCAATATCTTTTAGAAAAAAAATCACATCAATACTTTAAAATTTTAATAATAAAAGAAAAACCATGTCGAAGCTGTTTTTTAAAGTGATTTTCATTCAGAAATATATTAAAATGAGGTATTTTTATTTTAAAAAAATTATTTTTGACATCAACACATAAAAATAATTTAAAAACATCAAAAAAAATAATTTAAAATAAAAAAATCAATAATATTTTTAAAACACAATATCAAACAAGATTAGTAGTAAACATCAATCCAATCACAAATATATTTTTTAATTGTTGCAGGCCGTCCGATGACTATGGATTCAGAGCTTAAGAAATGGAGCAAAGTGGGAAGCATTTTCAACAAGGTAGTGCTCTAGCAACAGATCTGCCAAATGTTTGGCTCTCAAGGATTTGTGTTGACTCGAAGAACACGCAGCATAATTGCCAAAAAAAAATATTTTTTTATTTTAAATAAATATATTTTAGTATTTTTAGATTATTTTGATGTGCTGATGTTAAAAATAATTTTTAAAAAATAAAAAAAAATTATATTTTTTAAAAAAAATAACATAACAGCTCTCTCAGTCTTAATCTAACCGATTAGCCAGGGAGTTTATATAATTTAATTTTCGGTGTAAATGGTTTTGCTTTTTCACTTTGCCAAAAGTTGTAACTTTTTTTTCTCCAATTATTAGAAGCAAAGTGAATGTAAATCATTATTTTTTTGCGTGGACCCTCTAATGTTTTTTTTTTTCTCGGGAAAGTAACAAATGTGAGTGATATTCAAAATTAATAATTACTACATACAACACGTTAAATCTTATTTTTTGGAAACTCTTATATTATCTACTAGTAATATTTAGGTAAAGAAATCACAAAAGAGGTTAGTGCCCAAAATAAGTAAATTCCAGAAGTTAAAAGTTGAAAATTGTAACTTGTAATTAAATTAAAAAACTCTACTCAATTGTATAACAAGTTGAAATTTATTTATGACCAAAAATATAGTTACAATTTTTTTCTCAACTAAATCTAAAAACCAAGTCAAACTAATTTGAATATATATATATATATATATACACACACACTCTATTTTGTATTGATAGAAACATTACTCGTTGACTCCTACTCCTAGATCTATTTTTGTCTCCAAAACAAATTTCAATCCTGTACTTAACATTGTTTAATGCTTCACTACGCATTTTACGATCACACCAAATAAAAGGGGTTATCTTCAAGATGAAAGCTTCATCATCTTTACGCTGAATCAAAGTAGATCTCACCCCATTTGCTTCATGAAGAGGCAATATCATTAAGACAAATGCCACCCATTTCTTAATATTGCCATTAAATCATCCACGAACCCTAGCAACAAGACAACATGCACATGCACTAGCATGTCAACAAATCAAAAATCAATGAGAACCCATCACATTTTCACAATCTAAATCATCGATGTTTGATTTATCAACTATAACTTTGACCCCAATTAATACTTAGTGTCTGTTTCAAAATATGCTTGATATTGCTCTTAACAATATTTTACATTTCATAAATGTATCAAAATAATTTCAAAATACATCCCTTTAAGAAAGAAAGAAAGATGCCTAGACATTGTTCCATATGGTATAGAGAAGATTCAGTTGGTTTTTTGAAGCTGGAAAACAGTGTAACATATCTCCATGGAACACTCTTTTGAGTGGATATGTGTTAGGGCAACACGCATAGGATAAGATCTATAAACTCTTTTGGAAAGACATGAACTATTGAGAATTGCTAAAGAAGAAGCATCCAAGAAGAAATTATTATTATTTTTGTTGTTATTGTTATTATTATATGGAAAGGGTCACATGAGTGGAACCGGGCACCCAAAGCCAAATAGATATAACAACAACTCGCACCATGTGAGATGGGGACTTTTCCCTCTTTGTATATTTGTCACCAAGTTCTAGGAAAGAGTGACCAGAAAGTTTTTTATTAAAGTGAAAGTGAAAATTCTTGACACCCATTCGACGCAAAGTGAAAATTACTTGTCCAATCTTATGGTATATACCACCGTTCGTATTTCTGGAATATGGTTGAAGTTATTTTTTATTTAAAAATATATTAAAATAATATTTGATATTAACCCATCAAAATATCTAAAAATTTATAATAAAAAATAAAAATATTTTTTTTTCTTTAAAAAACATGTGCCAAACACAAACTAAGAGTCTGTTTGGGAGTGTGATTACGATAATTTTTTAAAGTGTTTTTCGTGCTGAAATATATCAAAATGATATTTTTTTATCTTTTTAAAATTATTTTTGATATCAGCATATCAAAATGATTTAAAAATACTAAAATATATTAATTTAAAATATTAAAAAAAAATCAAATTTCAATGAAACCAGTAAGATCGCAATTCCAAACAGCTCTAAGTCATGGTCGTGCTTAATTATTAGGTATGGGAAAGGGACTCTATGCTCCTTTCACGACATTTAACCACACTTTGCCACCTCTCTGGTTTCGGAAATAGGCAGCCTTGCCGGGTCTTTTTTTTTTTAACCTAAAAGTCTTTGAAAATAAATTAGGTTTTCATTTAAAAAATTATAGTTATAATAATACATGACCTACCCCATCAAATCAATATAGTGACTCGTCAACTTCAATTTTAGCTCAAGCATGATGGGTCATTTTCTTTTACTAGAATGATTATAAGAACACATCCAATTTTAAATCTACTTGGGTTTGTCCTTAACTTTAATTATAAATTAATGTAATGTTTGGAAGTCCCATTAATATTTTTTTAAAAGGTTTTTAATTTAAAAATATATTATAAAGATATTATTTTTAGTTTTTAAAAATTATTTCTAACATTAACATGTTAAGATGATCTAACAATACTAAAACATATAAATTAAAATTAACATTTCAATTTTTTTTTTAGAAAAAAACAGTGTCAAACTACATCAAAATTGAGTAGAGAATAACATTGAAAATTGAAAATCTAATTTCCTCTTAAAAAGATATAAATCCAATTTTTAAATGATTTAAAAATACTAAAAAATATAAATTAAAATTTCAAAAATATTTTTTTAAAAAACCTACATAACACTATAACCTTGCTCTTATCTACTCAACTCTCGCATCCATCTTGAACTTTGAAAAGAATCCAATTGCCAAACCTTCAGAGCTACTTCTGCTAATTATTTTTCTAATGGAAAAGAAAAAAAGGTGTTCGAGGTAAAATTCCAATCATCCCGGCTTTCAAGATTATTTTTTTTACATGCAAACCCTAAAATACAATTGTCATCGTTACAGATGTCATTGTGTTTGTATGTCTTTCTTCTAGCTTCGATAATATCAAAAAATTATTTTTTTTCTGTGTTGCTCCTTCCAATCAACTTCCTATTTTTCTAGTATTTATTCATGTATTAACATAATTATTGGCTAACCAAGATTCACTGAGGATTCGGGAGTGTAGCAGAAATATTTTTTTTTTATATTAGTGCATAGAAATATTCTAAAAGCATAAAAAAATTATACTTAAAATAAAAAAATAAAAAATTAATTTATTTTATTTTAAAAAAAAACAAGAGAAACAGTGACTTAAAGGCAAAGATAGTACAGGTAACTCTGTGTTTGTTAAAATCTGGTGCTTGATTGGACCTTTTCCAATTTGTCACCCAATTAGTTGTTGTTATTGTTATTATTATTATTATTATTATAAGAGTAGCTTAATATGTGGTCGTCCCTTGTTCGTGCCATCCACTTTTTTTTTTTCTGTTTAATATATATATATATATATATATATATATATTATATTTGGACTGGTCCTATTTATGGCACGTCTTTGCTTTTGTAAAAATATTTATTGTTGGAAAATGGGAGGCACACATTTTAGTCATCTGGGATTGCTTCTAGGAAAAGTTCCGTGATGTAAAAGGTGTCAGCTTTTTTTTTACTGATCACTACGTTTATAAAATAAAATGATATCTACATTTGTTTTTTATTATTATTTATTTGTATTTTACCATAAGAACCAAATTCTATACCATATCCACCACTCTCATACCCAAATACACACACATACAATTTTGAGGAATTGTTCTTTCTATTTATCTATATATAAATATATTAACTCAAACAAGAATGCAATTCTAATTTTAAACACAAGTAAAACAATAAAAGTAAAACTGATATGACTTCATCAAGTCGATAAGTTCGAATGATAACTGATCGACTATATTGCCTCTTGATTCAAAATTTTCAAAACTTGTCTCTAGAAGTCGATCCATCCTATCACCTTAGTTTTTATGTGATTGTCATGTGGTCTTTGGGAAAATATGATATGTATAAAGTTGTTGATGCATGCATTGCTTGTGTTAGTACTTTTGAGATGCTCACGTATTTAGAACGGTGCGCAGTACCCTCCAAAATGGCTAAAAAGGTTCTCTCACAATGTCGTTGTAAACATTGTGCTTTTTTTCTGTTGATATGATACGTATTGAAGGTGGTAGAATGTTTTTTCACCAATAAGGCTTTTCCTTTTCTTTTTTCTTTTTTTTTCCTCTTTCATTCTCCAAAAATCTCATATTGGCCCTCTTTGTTATTGATCCTTATTTCTTTAATTTTATTTCTTACCCTTTTGTAAGCTTTTAACTGTTTTCAATTTCATCATTCATTCTCAATCTGTTACATTTTTTTTGCCAATTTGGTTTTTATTCCTTTTTTTCCTAGCCTTTTGGTAAAAGTTCTGTTGGTTTTGGATTTTATCATTCAATCCAAATTTATGGCATGTCATTTTTTTTCAATCTTGTTCCTATTCTTTCGATTTTTTATCCTTTTATTAAAGTTATTTTTTAGTTTAATTTTCACCTTTAATAAAATTATTTTATCATTGTTTCATTATTTTAAAAGTTTATCATCCATCATTTTTTCTTCTTCTTAGTATCTTTATATTTTAAAATGTTCAAAAAAAGTTATTTGACTCGTGACATGCATAATAAAAATCTAGTGGTTGCCGAAAAGAAAGATAACATAGTAAAAATCGAAGGTATTGGGGTCTTATTCATTTCTTAATAATGATAGCATCCATCAACTATCATCCACTTAAATGTGTTTTTTTAGAATATGGGTTGAACTTGGTTTTTGTTGAAATTTGATCCATTTGCTTGAAATTATTTTTTCAATATTTTGGGATGCTTTTGAAGTGTTGATATAAAAAATAATTTATGTCATTAATTTTGCTAGTTTATCTAGGTTGACTCAGATTTTTTTATTGAATTTTTTTTCAATTTTATCTTTTAATATTGAATTGTTTGATAATCTTTTAGGTTATTTTCAGACTTACCAAATTAATCAAGTCATATCATGTTGTTATAAATAATTGTGCATCAAATATATTACAATTGACTATTCTAAATGTTTTTTTTACCATTAGATTGCATATAAGCAAAATAAATAAAACACTATTAAAAAAACTATGTTTAAAAGACTATAAATTTAGCTTTTGTAGATAGCATAATCTCTTAAAAAGCTGTAGACCTAGACCCATCTCCAACAGTAAACTATATACTATTGAAACAGCCTCACTTTATATATGGATAAATTAACTTGTGTGGCCCTTCATATTTATGAATTTAGTTATATTAACCAAAATTGACAATTCTGTTCCGTTCCATTGAAAAAATCGAGATAAAAACCATTGAAAAAATCGAGATGAAACGATGTCGTTTTTATCTCGATTTTAATTTTGGTTTGTTCCGGAAATTCCGGTCAAATTCTGGTCGGGACATCTCGGTACCGTTCCGGCCTTAAAATCCTCTTTATTTTGATTAACTTGTGATTTTTTCCTTCTAATTTTGAGATTATATTTGTTTGACTTTGTATTGATATTGTATAATTTGAGGTTAATTTATCTTGATTTTTAATTATGCTTGTTAAATTAATATTTTATTTTTTTATATAATTAATTATATATGAACAATAAAACCCCAAAACGACACGCCGAAACGCTTCGAAACCAGAACGTTCCTTTCCAATAGAGAAACCGGAACGACGACCGAAACAATATTGACAACTTTGATTTTAACCCAAATTCACATAAAAAGAGAAAATAGCAAAACAAAAAAGAAAAAGAAAAGAATTTCACAGCCCCACCCATTCTAATTTCTATCCTGAGCCCAGCAATCTTTGCTGTGCTAATTATAATCTTTCCTTCCTGCTCTTAAAAGCAATGGTTGTGATTACACTTGATAGCTTTGAATACAATCAATGGCCCCCACAAAACTCTACCAAACACACCGATCTCTCTATTTTCAAGTAACTTTGGATGTGTAGAAAATATTATTTTTTAAAATATTTTTTATTCTAATTAAAATCTATTTTTAACCTAAATAACAAAACTAATTTAAAAAACAAAACTAAATTTTAATGAAAATAAGATTGGAATCTAGTGCCGACTTTATTTAATAAATAAAAAATAGAAAAAAAAACACTCTTTCTCTCTCTTGTAGCTTCAAAATGGCTTGCAAGAAGCAGAGCAAACCTCCACTTATGTCTCATGTCTTAACTCCTCTACAATATCCTTTTCTTTTCTGCTGCTACTAATCCTTCTGCACAAAGTGAGCTCCTTTCAAATTGCAAAAATGTTGGTTTTTTTCTTCATGCTCTTCTTAGAAATGGGTCTGGTCTATTTTTGTTGTTTTTTGAGAGAAGTTTATTTGTGATCTTCACATGTTTAGCTTCAAGTTCACATTTTTAAAACCCGGGCTTTCATCTCCATGCGAGCAGTTATTTTTTGTATTTTGTATTGTGGGCTAAAGATATTTTCATTTCTTTTCTTTGCTGGATTTTCAGAAGTATTGTCGGTGATGAGGTGCTTGTAGATAAGTGGCAAGAACTTGGATTTGAAAAAAAAAATGGTTGGGACGGCAAATAATTTCAGAATGAGGCATGCATTTTCAGTTGTAAATGGTGAACAAGAAGCTGGTATAAATAGTGCACCACCTAGTAATGCTGGATCAGAGTATGGTGGCTTTGAGTTCACAAGAGAAGATGTTTATGCTTTATTGAATGATAGAATGAGATACAAAAACAAGTTCAATTACAAGGTCAGTGAAATATGCTTTTGTTTTTTAATGTTACAAATGATTTAGTTAGCAATTTTTGTTTTAAGATTGGCTGTTTTTTGGGGTTCTGTAGGAGAGATGTGAAAACATGATGGATTATATAAAGAGGTTAAGGCTATGTATCAAATGGTTTCAAGACCTAGAAGGAAGTTACCTCTATGAGCAAGAAAAGTTGCAAAATGCTTTGGATTTTGCTGAGAGTAGATGTGCTGAAATGGGTATGTGTGCTTATGTTCCCCTTTCTTTTCTTTTTGTTTATTGGTTGCTGATGGATGTTTTTTTATTTATTTCATTTTAGATTTGATAATGAAAAACAAGGAAGAAGAATTAAATTTGATTATTGTGGAATTGAGAAAGAGCCTTGCTTCTCTACAAGATAAACTTTCCAAAGAGGAATCTGAGAAGCTGGTAAGAAAGAGTAGATGAAAACTTTGGCCCTTCATTGATACAACACTGATCTGTGAATTATCTTTCATAATTCTTCTTCTTATCTGGGTTCTCTAGGCTGTAATGGATTCTCTTGCACGAGAGAAAGAGGATAGGCTTACCGTTGAGAAGTCACAAGCTTCCCTCTCGGAAGAGCTCAGAAAGATTCAAGGAGAGCTTCAAAGTGCGAATCAAAGGGTAATACAGGAAATGTAATTTGAAATAGTCCTGATGATTTTATGAAGTGGCCTTTCTCGTGCGCTTATATGCTTTGTTGAATTCTGCAGATAACATCAGTGAGTGATATGTACAAGTTGCTACAGGAGTACAATTCAAGCTTACAACTGTACAATAGCAAGCTTCAGACCGATCTTGATACAGCTCATGAAAATGTAAAGCGTGGAGAAAAAGAGAAAGCTGCCATGGTAGAGAACCTTAGCAACTTAGGGGGTGAATACATGTCATTGCAAGATCAATTTAATTCGTGCAAAGTAAGCTGGTCTCATTCCTATTCTTCTTGGTTTAAGTGTTGAATCATTTCTCGAGACATTTACTAGTTAAGCTCATGGTACAATATTATTCTTAATGAATAGTGAGGAGATGACTTCAATGCTCTTGCAAAAGCAGACACTTTTTAACAAGAAAGCTTTCTTTTTAAACTCTCTTTATCAGGATTGGAATTGGTTCTTAGTGCACTTAGATTGCAGGCACTATTGGAGCTATTGCTTTGAAAAAAAAGGCCGCCAATACTTGTTGTTTCTTATAGATCTAGTGTTTGCTAATACTTAACAGGCCTGTTATCTGAAAACATATCTTTTTACAATGGTGACTCCCCAAAATGAGGAATGTCGCAAGTATAACTGGTTAGGTGGGAAACTAGTGTGAAGTCCAAAGTCAAACTTGAACACACATTACTAAAAGATGCAACCCAAATACAAGAGGAAATAAATTCCTTTTTGAAAGCTTCTTTATGTAAGCAGTCTAAATTGTGATCTAAGCTGCTACAATGGTGTAATTTCATCTCATATATTGTTAAGAACTAACATTGAAGAAACATCCCACCTAAGATTCTAAGCTGTTAGGGATATCTTCACTAATAGATCTCAAATTTGGAACGCATGGGAAGTTGGAAAGCACTTTTCATCCATCCACTTGTCATTCAACATTAGCTATGATTTTTCATGCCAATGTCACAGTCTGGAAAATATAACAATCAACAAGGAAGGACAGAGACTGCTGTTCTGGAAGTTTGATCTATTTATATGTAATTATTAGCCTTGTACCCTGGCATTAAAGGAATTGCCATCAGTGTAGAGAAGCAAATAGTGTCACTAAATGAGGTGATGTGCTGTTGATTATCTGGTGGGCTTGTCAAATTTCGGTGATCTAACTTAGCATCCTTGCTTTAGGAAAGTGTTGTCAATATTAGATGGGAAAGTTGTACAATCGGCATCCCTTTGCCAAGGGTTTTAAGATGGATAAACAGTTTAAATGGGCCTCTCCATAGATAGTGAAGGGTTTTAAATTAGGTTGCTTGCTCTGATCATGCAATCATCTGGATAAGATTTTTGTCTAGTCTACAAATATTCAGTTATATGAGTGCTAGCTTATTTTCTTGCACAGCCTTGTTAAAAGTTCATGAGATCTTAGTGGGACGTGCTAATAATGGTAGTGTTGTGTGGTTTTCTGGACATAAAGTGCTTTTATACTGCACTTTATCCAGTTGAAGCAAATAATTTTTTTTCCTTTTCTTTTAGCATTCCTAATCTCTCATTGATGGATAAAACTATCAGGCATCCGTGGATGATGTTGCAAAGCAAAAGGATGTGCTGGTGAAAGAAGTTGCATCTGTAAGGGCAGAGATGCAACAGGTGAGAGAGGATCGTAATCAACTGCAATTGCAAGTGCAAACTTTAACAGCTGAAGTAGTTAATTATGAAGAGCTCGTTGTAAAATCAAATGAATTGAAGGTTCGCTTTTAAAATTTAAATTTTCATTCCCTCACTGGTCTAGTGTATTTGCAATTATGTTTTCTTAAATGTTATGTGCAGGAAAGGTGTGTATCCCAAAGTAACCAGTTGAAGACATTGCAGGACCAGATAGAGGCCGCCCAAAATAAATTAAGGGTATAACTATCGAGTCTGCAAGAGATTTTTCAATGTTAGTTTGCTACTATTTTATAGTGTTTTTTGAATTTATTATAATGGTCAAGGCTATTCTCTTTTCAGGTATCTGATTTATTTGCATTTGAGGCAAAAGCGAATTTGAAGAACAAAAGAAACTTATTTGTGAGTTACAAAACCGCTTAGAAGATGCAGAACTTAAAATTGTTGAAGGAGAGACATTAAGGAAAAAGCTACACAATACAATATTGGTAATCATAAAGTCTCCTACTATTTTCTATTTGAGTACAACATACATGTATCTTACAAGGCTCTGTTATGCTGCAGGAACTAAAGGGAAATATTCGTGTGTTTTGTCGTAGTACGGCCTTTGTTGCCAGAGGATAGTCCTGGTGCTGATGGAAAAGATGTATCTTATCCCACAGCAACAGAAGCTCTCGGACGAGGCATTGATTTGACACAAAATGGTATGCTTGAAATAACTTAATATTTGATTGAACTTTTAGCACTAGAATACAACTTCTCTTGTTCAAAATCATATCTTGAACCTTTCAAACTAATGTCATGCTTACTTTCTCACCAGGGCAAAAATACTCTTTCACTTTTGATAAAGTTTTTATGCCTGACTCAGCACAAGAGGATGTTTTTGTAGAAATTTCTCAGCTTGTTCAAAGTGCTCTTGATGGTTATAAGGTGATTTATCCAGCATTTAGTCTTTTTTATTGCATTTTCAGGAACATATATGTGGCAAATTGCAACTGCATGAGTGCACTTATGTTCTTATTTGATTGTTTTTTTTTTCAAGCCCTTTGAGAAACTTGAAGTTAATTGTCTCAACTGATTGCCTCTTAATTCTTTTTGTCACTAAGTTTATCTTAACTAGCTCATCCAATCATTGATAAAAGAGAAAAATCTTGGATATTTTTTCTTTCTTTCTCTTGCATTAAGAGATGACTACCTTTGTTTTTCCAGGTTTGCATCTTTGCCTACGGCCAAACTGGTTCTGGTAAAACTTATACCATGATGGGCAAACCAGGAAACCCTTCGCTGAAGGGGTTGATACCCAGGTCGTTAGAACAAATATTCCAAACTAGGCAATCTCTTCAATCCCAAGGCTGGAAATATGAAATGCAGGTGAAAAGTAATCTCATTCTTTGTTAGAATCCATGACATAATTCTACGTATCATAGTCAAGCATTTGTTTCTTACAACAACAACAGGTGTCAATGTTGGAAATATACAATGAAACGATTCGAGATTTATTGTCAACTAAAGATTCATCAAGAACAGATTATGGTAGCAATGGAAAGCAATATGCGATTAAGCATGATGCCAATGGGAACACACTTGTTTCCGATCTCACTGTTGTGGATGTTTGCAGTACTAGAGAGGTCTCTTTTCTCTTGGATCAGGCATCTCACAGTAGGTTAGTAATGTTTAAAATATGAATATTTTCTCAAGCTTTTTTTTGTCATTTCTCTATCCTTAAAATATGGCCGTCCAAAATAGAGGTTTTAATCATTTAATACTTTTTTTTTTGGTGCTGTTTAACCATTTATTATGTTTATGCAATACTGTATTGTGCAATGTTTGTGAATCTCCATATTTTCTTTTGGTGTATTTTCAACTCTTCTTATTGGTTGATACTTGCTACTATGGATAGAAATCTACAATAAAACAATCTAATTTGATTGTATTCAAAAAAGGAAAATTGCTCGACATGCACACAAACAAATGTGGTGTATGTCTTCAATTTGTTACCCTCAATTACAGCGCTACATAACAAAAACTTGAAAATTCTGCTTCTTGTAGGTCTGTTGGCAAGACCCAAATGAATGAGCAATCATCTAGAAGTCACTTTGTTTTCACATTGCGAATAACTGGTTTTAATGAGGTAACATTGCCTTTGTTTTCCACAAGTTCTTTTCTGTTTTTCCTTTCCTTTTCTCCCCTTTAAATTGGATGTCTCTTTGCATCCATTAGAACACAGAACAACAAGTACAAGGTGTTTTGAATCTTATTGATCTTGCTGGGAGTGAACGTCTTTCCAAGAGTGGCTCGACTGGAGATAGATTAAGAGAAACCCAAGTATGTGACTTGACTTTTGTGACCTGTTAGTATTTTTTATATAATTAATTCGCTCTTAGTAATCAAATTAATTTCTCTGTGCAATTTTTATCAGGCTATCAATAAAAGCTTGTCATCATTAAGTGATGTTATATTTTCCTTGGCAAAGAAGGAGGATCACGTGCCATTTAGAAACTCAAAGCTTACTTATCTTCTGCAGGTAAATAGCTTAAAAGACTTGGAAGAATATTAAGCTTTATGTGCTGCTTGTATGGAATTATCTTTGATAAATAATGTCTTTTTATCTTTATATGATTATAGTAGCAAAATCTCACACACATCTACTAATGATTCTTCTTATAAGATCTTCACACTACACTATTATATAAGGTTCATCTTTTCCCACTCTGTATAAAGTATTTTCATATATCTTATTGAGATCTCCTATGCTATCATTTGAGCAAAAAAGAAATTTTTTATAGATAAATTAATAGCTCTTCTTGGAGCTTTCATTCTACAAAGTTTTTTGTTTGGGTAGGTGAAAACTCCCCCCAAGAAAACTACCTGAATGGTTGTCTTGGAAGTAAAACATAATTTTGTGTCTTTTCAAATTAAATTCTGGCTGACATGAACACTCCACGTCATTCTTTCCCACTGTTTTTGTTCATCTTGGTGATCTAAGATATTTTTGTTCTCTTAATCCCATGTTCTTTCAGCCATGTTTGGGTGGAGACTCGAAGACACTGATGTTCGTAAACATATCTCCTGATCACTCTTCACTGGGCGAGTCACTTTGCTCACTCCGATTTGCATCCAGGGTTAATGCTTGCGAGATAGGCATTCCTCGACGTCAAGCCAACATGCGATCGTTTGATTCCCGCTTGAGTTTGGGCTGATTCTAACACAAGATGATAGTATTATGCATCTCTGTCACTGAGAATTGGTAAATTGAGAAAGTGAGAGTAATCCTAACATGAACTGATAGTTAGTAACCTGTATAGTGCATTACATTGTTATTACTAAAAGTCTTTGCTCCATTATTATTTTGTTTACTCGAGAATGAGTTCCCTATGAAATTCTGTTGTAATTACCTGCCCACAATGAATTCCTTGCTTAATTCCTAGTTGCTTTCATTTTCTTACATTATAATTAGCTTTTCCGTTTGCCCAAAAACACACGAGGAATTTTGAAATGCAAGTGGGAAGGCTAAATTGCAAACTCAGAATAAATAGAAAGTACACTAATGTGAATATATTTTTTCATCCCCCTCAAGGCTCGACTAACTTTGAAGTCCATCCGGGTAATAGGTAAATTTACTCTTCAGATCAATTGGATTCTGTTGCATGACCTCCTGCAGAAGTACTTTTGTGTCTCGATAACTTGATTTTGTATCAGACAGGTTTTTCTTCCTTGATGCATCTTCAAGCTGTCATTGAAATCAGAAACTGAACAATTAGTTCAAAGAAAGCTTCTGAAGTACTTCAACCTCCTCGTATAAAACTGATCAACTGCTAAAACATGTTTGATATTGTATTTCATGAACTGCCATGAAATTTCTCTTATTGTAATCATTGATTTACCTTTTCAAAGTTGTCAAACAATCTGTTAGCCAGATCAGTAAGAGGTTGCTTGTTATCCACTGGAACAGCAGAGATAATCCTGTCCAAATCATAGTACATGAAGGTGGATTTGATTCTCAAGTACTTCCTGACATAATTCAGGGTGTCTGGTCCGATCAAATCCTCCAGAGCTAAGAGATCGAAGGCGTATCTCTTAACCCTACGTGCGCTACCTTGTAATCCCACATTTGCCATATAAATTCCCTTCTTCAGAAAAGAACGTGTGCCTGTCTCCTCATTTGCAAGTTCTGCACTCCATTAACCAAAGTGGTCAATACCATTTCTTTCTTTTGGTATTTTATTTTTTCAATTCCAATAAAATATTTTGATTTTAGAATATTTTGACGCATTGTTTTGAGGTTTTACTATATATATATATATATTAATTTTAAAAAATCGTTCAAATTCAAAAATAAAATTATTTAGAATCGTGCAATTTAATATAAAAAAAGAAACAATAAAATAATTATTTTGAACAAAATTATGAATCTAGATAATAATACGAGAATATCATAATCAATCTCATAAGGTCGTTACATTTTTTGATTGCTCTGAAATTTTAATATAATATATATAAATATGTCAAGAGACTTCTTATAAAATTTAATCTTAATCTAACGGTCAGATTAAGAGATATGATTGATATTATAAAATTATTCATTATTTTAAAAAAACACTATTTGACCAAAACGGAACGGGCGGAAAGAAACTGGTACATTTCAGCCGGTATTTGACCGAAAAATCCAGAACGGACCGGAATTTAAACCGAGATAAAAACGAAGTTGTTTTATCTTATTTTTTTAACTGATACAAAATATTTCAGGCATTGAACATGATGAATGGTTGGAATATCACGGGAACATGTCAGAACTCTACCCTCAGGCAAATATTTTTGATGATAAAAAAGAATGAGAAACATAGCATTCTGATGTGATGCTTATAAGAAAGCTTACTGTTCTCCACAGAAGGCACGGGCAAGGGGATATCACGAGCCCACCAATTATCCTCCGCGAGAGAGACGCCGGCACTGGAATTTCCGATGAGAGCTACTGAAGCAAGGCCTAGAGCTAGTCTTCTTGTAGTTTGAAATGATTTCTCTTCAAGATTAACCGGCTTCTTGCCTAGCAACCCAGTTATTTTCATCCTTTTTCCAGGTTTCTGCACGCTGATAAGCTTTGTCATGGCTGGCAGGGTCTCAGTGACACCCTTCAGGTTTGTCAGATGAGCCATTCTGTAGGGTGAAGAGTGGCAGCTTTGAGCAACTGTAATGTGTTCTTTGTCAGCTTTTGTGTTGTATACTTATATCCATTCCAGGATGTGGTGGTTACTTGTGACCACCAGAAGTATATCCTCGCAGAGGACAGTTTGGACATTTTACCCCAATATTTCTGGGATTTAAATTTTAGACTATATCTTCTGCAGATTGTTCACCAAGTGGTAGACTAATTGTAGCCCTTTTCAATTATGCCCTTGTGCCGTGGACACAACCATCTCTATAGTCTATATTCTAAAAGTTGAGCAGATTTCAGACCTTGAAGTGTTAAGATAGATCATATTACACCTCCCAGCTCCTACCCATCCTTTTATCAGATGCTTAGTGGTAATCTGTGTGTTCCTCATCCTGAGGAGCATAAAACTTTAAATTTCTGAGTTGCAAGAATCATGAACCAAGACATGAGCCAGGAGAATCCAACCCAGTTAGAGCATCTCCAGTGGTGAGTGCTATTTTAGAGAGACAAATCTTTAAAATGACATTTTGAATAGTGTATATATGACATTTTTGTTGATGTGTGCTTTAGTGGTAAAAGCCATTTTGGAGAGCTATTTTTTTTATATTATTTTAAATATTGCAAAATTATTTTGTATGTAGTTTAATTATGTCATTGATTATACAATTAATAGAAATAAGTTATATAATTAAATAATTATTTTTAAAAAACCCTCCAACAATATAATTATGAATTTTATATATAATTTTTTACTATCTTGTTAAGGTATTTTTAAATAAAAATATATATTTTTGATATAATTACATTATTTTCTAATATATATATATATATATATGTATATATATTATAATATATAAAAAAGGTGGTCTCCATGTGGGGACACCTTTTTAGCTTGCTCTCCTGAGATGCTATAAATAACATCTAATGGAGAGAGTGTCATTTTTGGCTCTGCATATACCTATCCCACTGGAACATGAACAATAATACAAAAATACTAAAAAAATTAATATTTTAATGGCCTCTTCATTCTTCAAGGTCAAGAGGAAGCCTAGTGATCTAGCATGCTCTATGCACAGGTTTTATATTAACTTAATGCTAGAGTTCTATATCAACACAAAATGCCAAGAATATTGATAGAACCAGCAATCTTTGTCAGCTTTCTGCAGAACTTGTTTGAATTTATCCATAAGTTCTTGATTGAGTGTAATTAAGTCTATCTTTCCATCATCAGGAACTGAACGAAGCTAACTAGTTCATTTTACAACGTTAATTGTCTCCCATAAACGTGGAAGATCCTGCAATGGATCGAGAAAGATCAGGAATTTGAGCTTGATCAGTCAACAAGTGCTATGATCGATCAAGGGAGGGCCTGGATCCCACAGATTCAACTAGAAATGAGAAAACAAAAGCAAAATACTTGAACTGACTTTGTGTTCCAATATCCTGCAATGCTTAAAATTAACACAGAAACTTCATGTTTATTGCTAGAGTTCACCATTGCAGCAATCAACGTCTTGTAAACGAGGTAAGGCCATCTTGCTTTTGATGACATTGACTTTCTTCTACTTTGGTAAAGGATCAATGTACACTAATGCTATCTTTATCCTTCCTTTGTCTTTGTCAACAAAATATTAAAAAATAATATAAATTATTTTTAAAACCTTATTTTATAATTTAAAATTTAAAATTATATAGCTCTATTTTTCCCTTTATTTTTTTTCTTTATTTTTTCTTTAAATTATATGTTTTTTTTATTATTTTATTATTTATGCAATAATAATAATAATTTTAGTTATTATTTTTTTATTGTTGTTTTATAAAAATCTTTTGCTTTTTTTTTTCTTTTATTTTTCATGAAAATTTAATTATTTTAATTGTTTTGACTGTAATGTTAGTAATAATTTTAGCTTTTATAGCAATGATAATGGCAACAACGTCAGGATGAATTTTCAATCTATGTTTTCGTCTTTTTGTTGATAGAAAATTAAAAACTTATTTTTTTATTTAATTATTGTAAGTATTTTTACCATTTGTATTTTATTTTTATTTGATTTAAATTAAATTATATAATGAACTAACAACAGGATCGATCCAGTCACATCTTATCCAAAAGGAAATTGCATTTATTCTAAACCAAATAGGAAAAAAAAAAGAAGCAGCATCCCGATTTAATAAATTTGCCAGACTCAGTAGTTCTATAAAGCAGAGCATAAGAGCAACAGAGCAGAGAAGGAAGAAAAGATGGCTGGCTGGACATTCACAGCTCATTGAGTTGACAAAACAGACTCAGAGAAATCGTGGGATTTCTTCATCAATCAAGCTAACAGCAAACGATTCCCAGTGAGTGATTCTTAGAACTCACGTTTCAAGAAGTCCAACTCAGCTCTTATACATGTATGTATGAACAGGGCAAGCCTGCAACAGGGACTTTTTGCACTCATTACATCTTATAATTGCACTCTTCTCAGTGAAGACAAATCAAATCCATATGACGGTTAATATTTTTTTTTATTGCATAAAAATAAAAAATAATCATTTGTTAATCATATGCTCTCCGGTTGATTCTTTTGTTCTGATAATCGATGGTGTTGCCAAAGTGATTATTAAACACTCAAGAGTTAATTAAATTGATTTAATTCAATTCAATAATATATTATTTCAATAATCTTATTTAAAACAATATTATTTTCCTACAAAAATATTAAAATCAATTTTCTTATAATCCAAATGAAAACCGAGATGATTGAGATCCAAGTCGGCTCCCTCGTTCGAATAAGTGTTCACTCTGCATTTCAAAAATATTTTAAAAATATTTAATTTTTTTATTTTTATTTAAAATTATTTTTGTATATGTTCTCATATCTATGTTAATATTAAAAATATTTTTCTAAAAAATATATATTTTATTATATTTTTAAACAAAAAAAACATTTTAAAAAACAAGCTCACCCATCCTCTTAAACAATTTTTATACATGATCCCCCAGCCACAATCATATCTGACAAGTGGCTCTCGTTATGTCCAATATCAATGCAAAGTCACGTATCCTATATATATATATATATATATATAAAAGGAAGTGGAGAATGTGCCATCACATTCTGAAACATGACATTTTGCAGTTTTTATTTTATAGTCCATCCGAGTACTCCGGCCACTGCTAATTAATCCGAAAGAATCTTTATAGGTGGCAAAACTCTCCCAAACGAGTTTTAAAGCAATTGCATACCTAAGACTCGAACTCGAGACCTAAGTTAAGCTGGGATGACCCCCCACCAGTCGATCTACGCCTATTTTTTCTCACCCAAATTGAGTTTGTGAATAGTGGACCTGGATGGACATGTATTTTTATAAAAACTTAGAATAATTAGGGTTTTATTTGCTCAACTCGATCTATAAAATACACTTTTATGAAGGTGAGGTTTACTCGTATAAAAAATTATACTTGAGATTTATACAGTAACTTGAGTCATGTATTTTTTTATATAAAAAACATAGGATAGCATATAAAATATACTTTCATGAAGGTGGATTTTACTCGGAACAAAAAAAAGTTGTTAGATCTCTTCTCTACTCACTTCCCTTTAGAGCAAAAGCAAGAGGGCGCGAGCATTTTCCAATCAATCTCTGGCATTGTTGAGAATGATAATGAAGACACTTTGCATTAATAACGCATCAAAAGCATATCATATAAAAATGAGAAGCATATACCCACTAGCAAGGCCGCATTTATGCCTGCCCAGCTCGTGACCTTGTCAGTGATGGGGAAAAAATAATCCTTTCAGAGGCGACTCCATAGTTAATTATTAAATTAACCTAGAATAAGATTTTAATCACTTGTCTCGTGGCGGTTTGAGAATGTGGTTGAAATAGTTTTTAGAGTGTTTTTCATTCAGAAATATATCAAAATAATATATATTTTATTGTTTTTTAAAAATAATTTTTGATATCGACACATGAAAATGATAAAAAACATAAAAAATTAATTTAAAATAAAAATAAATATTTGTTTTGTAATACATGGGGATATACATTGTTGAGAATATATCATTTTGTTTTGAATGTGATCTCATCCCATGTTTTGATAAATGATTGTAAATTTGTGTTTATTATAGACTTGTATACATTAATCAACTCAGATCTTGCACTTAGTCACTTCATGGAACCTGTAATATTTCATTGTCTTGAAAAATCGAATCAAATCAAATCATTTGAAATTGGAATTCAAAAATTGGATTTGATTGTTTTTAAAATAAAAATTAAATCCAACCGAAAATAATCACCTTATTTATATACTTTTTAGTTGATGTTTGTTGGTTAATTGAATGGGAAATGACAAGCGATTAGTAAGATTTAAAAATGATTTGAATAGGGGACATGATGACCAGTTTGGTATTTTTAAAATTTGTTTTTTCTTGATAATTAGCGATTTCAGTTATAAAATGATTATATCAACATTATTTCATAATTTTATAACTCATCCAAAACTGTTTTTAACCTTTATCTTTAAATCAGGTGTTCAAAAATATATCTCTTGAATTAATTTTATAATTTCTAAAACATAATTTTTTTTATCGTGCATTTATAAAAAAATATTGAAATGCCCACGAGTGAGCGTTAAAAAAGAGGATTTTTATTCTATATTAATTTTATCTAAGGTTGTTAATACCGTTCTGATCGTCTTTTTAGTCTTTCTATTGGAATAGAACATTTCGGTTTTGGAGCATTTCAGCCTATCGTTTCGGGGTTGTACTTTTCATATATATATATATGAAAAAATAAAATATTAATTGAACAAGTATAATTTAAATTCAAGATAAATTAATTTTAAATTATACAATACAAACACAAAGTTAAATCTCAAAATTAGAAACATCTCTAAAATTCTAAAATGTTATGATAGTAAAATGTTCTAAAATAAAAAAATATTATGATTTTGAGCCAGAACGGTACCGAGACATTCCGGCCAAAATTTAGCTAAAATTTTTAGAATAGACCGGAATTAAAATCAAGACAAAAATAACATCGTTTCATCTCGATATTTTTCCAAAAAAAATGTGGACAGCTGGAGCAAAAACGCGTGCGGACAACTAGTGGGAGCTTTGGGAACTGGGGAGCTCGCTTGCCTTTGTCTTGTTTTGAAGCACTTCATGGATAGGTGGAAATGCTGCAGGCCTATTCTCTGTCCTCACCATGCCATACCAACCCATGACATGACATACCATACCAGTGATGTATAAATAAAAATCATTACTCACCAATTGCCTTGCTACACGTCAGCCTTCTTGATTTTCATTCCTATCTCCTCCTCGTGTGAATTTGGACTAGAAGAATATTTATAAATTACATTGTTTTTTAAAAAATTTCTTATCTGAAAATATATTAAAATAATATATTTTTATTTTTTAAGTTTATTTTAAATTTATATATCAAAATGATTTAAAATTATAAAAAAATTCAAAATATATTTTTTGAATACAAGAATAAACACATTTCTCTTTTAGATAGCTGTCTTGAAAAAAAAAGAACAAAAATATATCTAATTAAGGATATTAATCTAAAAATGAACACTTTTAGTTTTTTATATCTTACTTAGTGTATTTATTTTTTAAAATACTAGTTTTAAAGTATTAATCTCAAAAAAAAAAGTACATTTGTATCACAAAATTATTTTTAATAAGACAAAAATAAAAAATACGAAGACAATTAATCTTATCAAGGTATTGGACCGTATGATCATGATCTTCAAATTTTGCCTGCTGGGTTTGATCTTCATATTTTGATCAATTTGAATCTAATCAAATCACTTTCCCGAATACCGGTGATCAAGATTGAAGATTCTTTTTTAACGGTGATGTGATCTTTCAACCATGACAATCAAAAAAGTGTTTTCACCCAGATTTTTCTAATAAAACAAAAATGTTCTACCACCCATCAAGTCTATTTTTTCATTGCTTTATTTATTTATTTTAATATATATAATAAATTAAAAAATATTAAAAAAAAACACATTTGGTGTTGTAATATCATCACATAAGATATGTAGAATTGAATGTTGATTACCACACCAATAAAATAGTATGTATCCGTATTTTTGAAAATATCAATCATATATGCTCATGTGTTTTTATAAAGATATCATAATTCAATTATATTTTCATTACTATATATGTTGATGATTTAATTATTATTGAAACTCATGAAGAGATATAAAAAACAATAAATTATTTACAGAAAGAATTTAAAAATAAAGTCAACTTATACAGAGAAGTCCTAGCAAGATTTTATATGGATAAAACATATTCTTTAAATAATACAATAGTTGTTTGATTCTTTTTAGACCTAATGAGGATAATGAATAATTAATTTAAAATAAAAAATAAAAATATTATTTTTGTTGTCAAAACAGTAATAAATGTAGTTGTAATAATAATAATAATAATAAAGCTAAAGAAAGCCCAGGAAACAAAGAAAAGCCCAGATAAAACGGATACAGGGAGCGACGAACGAATCTTCAGCACCACCACCACCACCACCACCAGCAGGCCAACTCCCAACCTCACCAACCTCACCAATCAAATAATCATCCTCTGCTTCTCCCCAAAATCCCCCCCCAAAACAAAACCTAAGGAAACACCCATAACCCTAACTCTTCCTCTCCCCTCTTCCTGTTTGCTTGTTTGTTTCCAAAGAAAAATCAATCG
This sequence comes from Salix exigua, assembly GCA_032356905.1. NCBI lineage: Eukaryota > Viridiplantae > Streptophyta > Magnoliopsida > Malpighiales > Salicaceae > Salix > Salix exigua. The sequence continues at coordinate 38,220,791 of CM063603.1, read as the reverse complement.
ATTGATTGATTCATTAAATTGAAAGGGGAAGAAGAAATGGTGTCACCTGGAAACGCGGCTTTGCTGCATGACTACGATCAATACATAAATATGGATGAATTAAATATTCCAGCTCATGATCCCAATTTCTCTGCTTTCTCTTGGCCACCCCTTGTTCAACCCCATCAACACCACCAAAAACAACAAACCCTAAACGTTTTTTCTCTTACCGATACCGTTTCCTGTCCTAATTTCGGGTAGGATCTCTCTCTTTTGAATTAGGGTTTTTTAGCTTTATATTATACCAATAAATAATAGTTTGTTTAGCTGATTTAGGGGTTTTAGTGATTAGGGTTTGTTAAGAGTTATGTGAGATTTTCTTTTATGCTTGGTAAATGCTAGTGGTCAGGCGAGTTTTAAATCGGCTTATGTGATTGCTTAAAATATGACTACTTTTGAATTTTTCCTCTTGAGAATTTGGTGGTTGATTCCATTTTTATTGCAAGATGAATTGCTCGGCCGAAACTTGAAGGATGTTTACTGTGTGGTGTATTTACCTTGATTTGTCCTTAGAGGCTAATGTGCTTGCTGACACGAGCTTCAGTTCTAAGTAGTGGGAGTTTGAGTTGCATCATTTACACAGGAACTTGTAGTATAACTATGTTGTATAATGAGAGGGGTGATTCGTGTATAATCAATTGCACGAGAGGGTAGGCACTTATTCACGCCCTGTATTAGTTGGAGGTCTGATACCTGCGAGGTTATACTTACTATCCTTTGTAGTTTAAATTGGGCAGCTTTTGATTTTTGCTTGGTATTTAGTGTCAGCAATTCCATTTGAGAGAGAGAGAGAGAGAGAGAGAGAACAATTCTTTTCACTTCAAGGCTGCTTATAATGTTGCGTTCTAAGTTCATTGTTATTTTATTTATTTTCCCACGCTTCTTTTCTTTCTTTCGAGATGTATACTCTTCATGTTTTGGATATACAAACATACTTGTAACAAGCACTTAAATTGATTTGGATGGCTTTTTTCTTGCTGCTTTTGTGGTTATTCATTTGATCTCTTATATTTATATGTGCATGTGTGATCATCTGTGTAGAGCGGAAATCGATGGATCATTCGGGGAATGTGATATGCAGAAGGAACCATGTACCAAGAAGAGGTACATTACTCCTTTTGTCTCTCTCTGCTCTACTCTGCTTAAAAAGGAAAGGGTGGGTTCGTTGTTGAATTCATCCTTAATTATTACGTGTTGAGCTGATACAACTTTATCCCCCTATATATGTACTCATTAAAAAATTTTAGCAGTTGAAATTGAAAATTCACACCACCTTTTGATCCGCTTATGCTGAGACAGGCAGCAAAGACCCGGCTTACTTAATTAATGGTCTAATAGCTTTTCAGATGCCAGAATTGAGGAGAATAAATCAGATTGTCTTTTACTGTTAATTCACTTGCAATCAAGCTTGCTGGTAATGGTTGTTTTTGAAGTGGGTATGAAAGATACTATGGCACTAGATCTGAATCAGAACCATTCCAAGTGCATTCATTGAATTTTGTGCAACCTTATGATAATTGTCACTGGTAAGGATTGTCTTTTCCTGTTAGTCGCTTGCAATGGTAATGTTTGTTCTTGAAGTGAAAGTCTGAAAGATACTACAACACTGGATCTGAATCAGAACCATTCCAAGTGCATTCAATGAATTGGATTTTGTAATGCCTTATGATAACTGTTACTACTAGCTCCTCAGTGGGACCTATGTATGTTGGAGGTGTTTCCAAACAAGTACCATGAAGATGATGTTTTATTTAATAGCAGTGTAGAGTTACTTGCAACCTACTATTCTATTCTGAATGCAGTTGATGAAGTGATTTTTAACATGGTACTTTGTTAATCTGTTCTGCATTTACCAAATCATGATGCATGCATGAATTGTTTATTTATTGTTTTACATTTTAAATAAGTGGATTGGATTGATTGAGCAAGTTTGTTGTGAAGTGATGTTATCCCTCCTCTCTCTCACAAATGTTTCCTTGCTGCAGAGGTAGATCTGAATCATGTAGTTCTAGCTCCAAAGCATGCAGGGAAAAGTTGCGAAGGGATAGGCTGAATGACAAGTACTCTCTTATTCTCTCTTCTCCCTTCTCTCCTCTCCATCTCCCCCCTCTCTCTGCTTCTCCTGGGCACTCATGCTTTGTATTTGGAATGTCTACTAGGTTTATTGAATTGGGCTCTATCTTGGAGCCTGGAAGAGCTCCCAAAACAGACAAGGCTGCTATTTTGGTTGATGCTGTCCGCATGGTGACTCAGTTACGAGGGGAAGCCCAGAAGTTGAAGGACTCGAATTCAAGTCTTCAAGAGAAGATTAAAGAGTTAAAGGTTTTGTGGCATTTATGTGCTTCCGATTCTATTTTTTATTTTGATGGACTCATGGGCTTTAGTTATATTCACGTGTTTGATTTCTTCTATTTTTTATTTTGATGACTTGTGGGTTTTATTTTATATTCACATGTCCCTTTGCATAATATCCTGCATCCTAATACAACCACTGCAACTCTTTTGAAATGTCCTTTGTCTTGCATAGGCTGAGAAGATAGAGCTTCGTGATGAGAAGCAGAGGCTGAAGGCTGAGAAGGAGAAGCTGGAGCAGCAGCTGAAAGCCATGAGCTCACAACCCAGCTTCATGCCTGCCCCTCCTGCAATCCCTGCCGCATTCGCTACTCAAGGCCAATCACTTGGCAACAAATTAATGCCCTTCATTGGTTATCCAGGAGTCGCTATGTGGCAGTTCATGCCACCTGCTGCAGTGGACACATCGCAAGATCACGTGCTCCACCCACCAGTTGCGTAAATTGGCGACCTGCTATGAATTGGGTTTGCATTTTGTACCAAAACAAGTGCATTTGTTTGTCATTGCTGTCTGTATTAGTTTTTGCTGAAGCTCTCACTGGATTTGGTGGTTGACTGATTGTATTTGCAATGTAATCTTAGGCTTTAGAAATCAACTGATTTCTTCTAGGTCACCTGTTATTGGTAAAGTGTCTGTGGTAAAGCTTAACCTCTGCTGGACTCCGGGACCCTTCGAACTAGGGGATCACTGTCATAGAATAAATAAAATTTCACTTTGGTCAAGTAATAATCTCTTTTCCTCAATGTCGTTGAATTAAGCAAGGATGAGCCTTGTTCTTTGTAATGGTTCCCGGCAAACGTTCTCAGAAATATCCGACGGAAAATTGGATCTGTTTCTCAGAAACATGAAAGTAGCGGTGGAAATTGGAAACACTAAACAACCCAAAACTTGCTGACAAACTCAAGAAGCTGAAGCAACCTAGATTCCAGGCAGAAACCCCAGCCATAAATGACTCACCGACATCTCTTTCCCTACTTGCCTTCAATATTCTTAAATACCTCCCATGAAGAAGAGAGGAAGACAGATCAAGCTTATAATCATCTGGCCCAGTCCCAGATTGCAGGACAGAGGTATCGATGCATTTCATTCTCATATACCATCAAGCAACGTAGACCCATTTGAAGCTTCTTCCTTAAGAAATACAGATATCAGAATTTTGAGTTCAGCTGATGTGGCAGTGTTTTTGGCGCCAGAGAGTTCGCATGAGTTGCTCGATATAATAACTGTAAATGATATTTTGTACCCAAAGTGATGTCGGAGACCTAAATTTGTCTGAAGATTTTTGTTGATAGAGTTTGCTCTGACGTGATTATAGATTCGTGTCAATATATAACAGGAATGCCATGCATGACCGATAAAATAATGCATTTACCCCCGTAAAAGGGTAGGTGTTAAAAATGATGAGAAAAATATATTTATGTGCAATCAGCCTATTTAGTAGTGCGATTACGGTGGTTTTTAAAAATATTTATTGTTTAAAAATGTATTAAAATAATATTTTTTATTTTTTAAAAATTATTTTTAACATTAGCACATCAAAATGATCTAAAAACACTAATTATTTTTTTAATTTAAAAAAATAAATAAATAAAAAAAATTTCAAATTTTTTCACAAATAATTTCTGGAATGCCAAACAGCACATAATCGATCACTTATTTTGACTGGAATAGGTAAAAGAAACTGATTGATTGCTTAAAATCAACGGGAATATCGACATAAGTGTAATAAATGGCTTTGCAAATTATTTCTAAGAAGTCAAACATTCAAACTTTGTGTATGGACCATTAATTAATTGTTTTCTTCTTTTTCTTTTTTATTTTTTAATAGCAATAAATTAATAGTAGTACTAAATGAGCGGAATATATATTGGCTGAAAAACAAACATCATGCTTAATTTCTCATTAAGATTGAATCAAGATTTGAAGTAACAGGGAAGGCAAGGGAAGACCTGCAGAGGATGAATTCTAAAAAAAATCAAGCAAACAAATGCCTGTGGTTATGAATATTTTACTTTCTGAATTCGAGGCCATGAATTTGTGAAGAACTCTCTCCTCACTCCCTTTTTCTCTCCTTATATATAGACAACATATATTAACCACCATCGCAGTCAACATCTCCATCTCAAAACTCAAGTTAAGATGCCCTAATATGACAGCCCTTTATGAACTTGTCGGAAAAGTTGATGTACTTGGCCCACAAGGGGCGGAGCTGAGGGAATGCTATATCTAGCCAAGGCTTTGCTCGGCCATTGAAATGGATGACGCCGGCAGTCTCAGCATCTGCCAAACTTGTGTTTTCCTGGTAGCCCAGACCCAGCATATGCCAAAAGGGATCGATAACGTGGACGTGACCATGGAATGCTATAAGACCTGGAGGTAATGTTCCTAGCTGCCACAAGCTCAGATCTGATTTCAAGTTCTGAAAGGGAGTGCAAAAATGAGAGCAAATTTTCAATAACTTGGTAGTCAAGGTACGTCAAGAATTGCTTGAAAACTACTTGGATATTTGTATTGATGATTACCTCTTCAACCCAGTGATGGTATGTTGTGCTTATGTTGGTTTTCCTCCAAGCCTCTAAATCAAAAATATTCATGCCATAAGCCCAGGCACACTCGTTCGGATTGAAGTTTTCTGATATCAAGGGATGAGAGAAGTTCAGATAGCTCTTCAACTTCTTTGACATGACAAACCTGTCTTCTCCTCGACAGGTTTCTACTGCCCCGTTGACCTTTCCATTCATGTCAATGTCCCAGAGAGGCGAAAGATCGGACTGCACCACTATGTCGTCGTCCAGGAACACAACCTTGTTTAGGCTCGGGAACAGCTGCAGAAACAGAACATTGAGACTGAGCATTGACTCTAAAGATTATGTTTCTGCAGAATTACTGAGTATTTCATTACCTCGGGTAGATGAATTCGAATGTGATTCATCACTGAATTGTATTTGGGACTAAGTGTTTGTAGTTTTGCTGCGATAATATGAGGCTTCTCAGTGTTATTTGATACAATTGCTGATGACCCCCCTCTAAACTGTGACCTCACCCTCTGATCCTTTTCCATGGCTTCCATAACCGGCACCTTCCCCTTCGCGAACCAGTCGAAATGATGCAGCGCCTTGACCTCAATTATTGCCGGAGACAAAGGGTGCAGCGAGAACCATGCTTGCATCGGAGAAAAAGTTTTCCGATCTGTTATAATGTGCATCACAAACTTTTGGGGGCGCAACGCGTTTTGGACAAGTGAATTGGCCACAACAGCAGCGGCCAGAACATTGTCTGAAGCCAGGACAAAGTGAAAATAAGAATTGTCAACGAGCGCAGGGACGAGTTCCGGCGAAGGGAGCTGAAGTCGAGCAGCTGCGTTGGTGGAGTGCTCACTGGCTAGCCTCAAGGCCAGGCAATGGAGCTGCTTGGGTATGCTACTTGACGCAACATGCCTGTACAGATATTCCTGGATCTTGGCATTCCTCGTCCTTTGTTCAAGTAGAGTGACCTGAGAAATATCAATTTTTGACATTTTTTGAGCTCGAGAGCAATAACCTAGCGATTGAAATATTCAAACAAAAGAGATGATAAAAGCGTGCATGGCTACGTACCATTTCTCTGAGCTTGAGAGCAAAGGTCTTCGCATCTAATCTTGTGTTTTTGACTTCATCCATGAATTCCTCTAACGTCTGAGGAATATCTCTTCTTCCCTTCAGTTCATCATTGCCAAGTGGTTGTTCCAGTACTTGAAATATAACCTCTGGTACCTTCAGATGCCGAACAGTAATTTCAATTAGCAATGTTTAAATCACACTAACCAGGCTTAATGCCACAAAAAACTCTAGGGTTCAAGGAGTTTAATTACAGCTGAGTCAAGCCTTCTCCCCAATATCCTTGGCCCCAGTCTCTTCCCCAGGCAACCTATCATTGGAATAATAAAAATTAATGATGGTCAAATCATACTGCATTAATAAGTAATGTTGGTACACCAACCATAGGTTATACAATATATATCAAATCTTTTGATACGGTAGTGAATCGACAAACTATATATTATTCCTAGAACTGATTGGCTAACTATAATTTGGAAAGAAATATTGTAAATAAATGTTGTAAGCGGGATATGTCGGTCCATCTTTCACTTTCACACAATATTTAAGCAAGGTTATCAAAATCCCAGTTGATGTTGGGCAAGGAGAATGAGTGCTTGGCAAGGGCTGAACTACCATATGCATGCTTTTAATATATTCTAATCTGGTCCTTAATTTTTTTTTTATTTTTTATTTCATAATAGTCATGCATTGTGTCCCAAAATAATAACATATTTTCTCTCCAATATCTCCAATAACGATTTTTTTAAAAAAAAACTCTAGTGGTGAAGCTTATATCCCCTAGAAACGTTGACCTCTATGGCTTATTGACTTAATTAAATACTTAATTAGCTAAATAAAAAGAGCAGGCCGGTGATTAGTTGTTATGTTTTGTATTTTTATATTTTTTTGTGGTCCGTCAAACACCATCATCAAAATTTGAAGGTATATCTTATGATTAATCTCTAGTTAATTTCACAAAAGAAACATTAAAACTATAATAGAATCATCTATCAAAGCTAGCAATAGTCAGCATTTTTAAAAAAAACTATTAAAAGATATGAAGAGCGGAAGATCAAAGCAGGACGAATATTGCAATATTATTGTAAATTACCCAGTGTAGAGCACTTGGTTTCTCCATCAATGGAGTCAACTGTGGACAAAACGAACACAAACCGAAGAAGAAACGTGAAGAACAGGAGAGAATAGAAGAGCATCCGATATGAAACCCTTCTAGCTCCAACCCTCACTTTGATGAATTCTCGAACACCTTTTCCAGGAAAAACTGTCACGTGCCTCAAGCTTGGTGATATATGAACCTGCATTTTGTTTCAAACCTGCAGACACAACGCAGCGAAACCAAGAAACAGGAAGCCCAAGACAGAACAGTGTCTTGTTTCTTTCTTTCTTTCTTAGTTTCTCTTGGCTGATTATGTCATTATTTGGCGATCAGAAGAGCCGATCAATGAGGAGTAGATTTGCAAGAAACCCAAGTGAGGATTCTGCTGTAAAAAGGAGGGATTTGATAGGAGTTTACAGAGGTTGCTATCGGCCACCTAAACTTGCTTAGCAATTAGGCTAGGCGTGTGTGTTCAAACTCGTGCTGTGGAGGCTTCAATATACATGAGAAAGGAAGGAGGGTTGTTAAGCAGAAAGAGACATGGGACTTAGACGACGCTGTTTTTTAAGGGTTTGGAGACCTTTGCCTTGGCATTGAAGGAGGGAAGTTGAGTGTCTATATATATATAATATAAATCATATTATGGTACGTGAGATGATTCTTTAACATATTATTAAAGCCTTGTTGACTCAACGGACAGGAGTTCGGATCTCACCATCCTTATTCTATTTGATAAAAATCAAACACAAGATAGTATGAGTCTGTACGTAAGTTTCAAACCCAAAAGACTTTCACTTGAAGAGGTGTATTAGAATAGTATAAATTATATTATAGGATTTCATAACTTAGATGATTTTTTTTTAATAATATATATGAATAATTAGATATATTTGACTAGCTAGAGGTTACTTTGTTTGGTGCTACATAGCTTTGCCAACACATGAAGTTTATTTTCGAGACATGTTCAAGGGAGTTTGGACTTTGATATTACAGCCCTTCTGAATGGAAAACGACTCCTCGTCTTGACTGTATTTGGAGTGTAAACACAGGAAGCCATTCTTCTTCTTCTTCTTCAATAACAAATCAAGCGAGGACTTGAGGTATTGCAAATGGTAGGTCGTTTGTTTCATGCAATGGCATGTAGGGTAATTATTTTGACAAGAATGAATTGGAATGCCTTTTATTTTGTTATAACAAGAAAGAAAGGTATATGATGATAGTTTGGAAAGTGTTGTAGATTTGATGTTTAATTATCAATTACTTTTCTCTAAAACAAGATCCCCTTAAAACACCCTTTAACTTTGTTTTTGGTCCCTCTAGTTTTTTTCACTTTGGTCCCTTTCTTATTATTTGTCCTAGTTCCATCCTTCTACTCTCAAGCCATCTGTTCTTGGCATCATCATATGACACCGATTTTTATCGGACACGTGGGAATTAACATTTCTATTGATAGAAGGACCGATTGTCATGAAATTGGATGGCATTATTAGAAAGTAGAGTAAGAGGACCAAAATAAGAAAATATTGAGATTAGAGGGAGCAAATAGCACCATTGAGACATGATAATGATGGAGGCCGTGGCATCTCCATGCCCTTGTACATTATAGGCTCAACGTCAATTCGCCATGAGATTGTTAAGACTAGAAAATTATGGATAGGGTAATGCATAATTTATTTGACTTTCTAGGGTTAATTTATTTTCCTTATATAGCTAGGGGCTATTAATTATTAGAGATAGTTTATTCCATGGGAAAACACATTGCTTTGATGTTAATTTAGGCCATTGTAGAGTAAAATGAATCAATTCCTTGCTTGCTTGACCAAATAATCCTCATTATGATCATCATTAATTAAAAAAATATTTATTTATTATATAGAAAAAAATAAAAAAGAGGTTTTGAGTGTCCTATCTGCAAGGAACTACCCAAAAAAGGAGGAGCCAGCCATTGTCTTTTAGGTTTTAAACGATGGAACAATTAATTTTTTGAAATTAAATTTGAGGATTTTGTCTTAATTAGACATTTTAATTTATTAATAAAAGTACTATCATGTGAGGTATTGATTGAATTGAATTAGTGGTCTCCCTTAATCATTTCTGTTTGCTAAAATTATAAAACCAAGTCATTAAAAAACATAAATAATAAAAATGTTTTTTTTTCATTATATAATTGGACAACTCTCTCAAATATGCATATACTTATATCTTATTTTTAAATCCTCCCATAAATCACTTGGATTATAGTAATAAATTTTTTTAGTATTTTTAATTTGACCATCGATTTGTTTTTGGCACAATTGAGTCATTTTGAGACCAAATTAGCATCCAATTGCATATTATTATTATTATTATTATTATTATTATTATTATTATTATATTTTAAAAAAAAGAAATAATTGGATTCAAAGCCAAAAGATCAAAGTGAAAATAGGTGCTAGCCTTGAATTTTATACAAAAAATTATTTTGATCCCCCATTTTTTTGGGTTTTAAATGATCAATCTCTTTAATAGTCAGAAACTCAATTTAGGTATCAAAATCTATTTATCCCCCATTTTCCTTGAAGGAGAGTGAGAGGACACAAGATTCCAGTATTTAGAGAAAGTGAATGTTGACAATAGTTCCACTCAATAAAAAAATTGAGATTGGTGTTAATGAGTCCCATTTCATATATATATATATTAAAATACACCACACCAAATTTATAATTTTTTAAATTATAAAAATATTAGATAAACTACTGATTTGGTAGTTGTATTTATAGCAATGAATTTTTTTTCTAGGTCAGAATTTGTTCCCCTCTCACAAAAAAAGAACTGAAAAATAATAAAAATAAAATTTAGTACTGAAATTAATTTTTCTACAATTAGAGGGATCAATCACCTAATAGTTAAAAAAAAATATAAAATTCAAATGTACTTTTCAAACAAAATTGAAAGGATCTACCTATTTAAACCATGTTTTTCATTTCATTTCTTTATCTTTCAATTTTTAAAAAATACAATTGAGTATTAAAAAAATTGAAAATTAGATTGAAAATTTTATAATAATCATTTAAATTTTATTATAATATAACCAAGATCCGTGGGCACTTATTATTTATAACTTTTTTTGGATATATTATTTTTTTCGTAAGAAAAAATAACAAAAGTGGAGTAAATGTTTTTTTTGGTAAGCCATCCAATTATGCAATCGAAATGGAACTTACTTACGGGCTTCATAAATCTAATTACTTATATTTTTTATTATATATTTTTGTTTATATATACGAACACACATATTAGTCTTTGATAAATACATACATGCACATAGTTTTATATATTATTAATATAATAAAATTTTAAAACCTAAGAGCAGCATGACGAACTGAACGTCTATTCAGTCCTTATATTTTTTTTATATTTTCTTAATATACTAATTATTATTTTCTAATTAACTGATCTCTTTAATTATTGTAGAAAATTTCTAAAAGTATTTCCTTTATCCAATTTCCATCCAATTCGCCATTAATTCTTGACATATAGATTGAGTGTGCTAGAAATTCGTTCATAATTTAATCACTCTATTAATTAGCTGTCTATTACAATTTTATTTTTAAATACCCTTATTTTAAAAAGACAGTTTAAAAATTAAAAATAAATGGCTCATTCTATCCTTGTATGAACCTTAACTCATGAAGTTTTATGGTCAATTAACTATGATTGTGGTGTATTGTATTCAAAAATATTTTACTTATAATTTTATGATTTTTCTACCTACATGATTTTAGCTTTGATTTTACTATTTTTGTTTGGAAAATTTAGGTGCGATTTTATAATTTTACGATCCGATCTTACGATCTGAGTTTCAGGAGCTCCTTCCTTGTTTGCTCCCTCCTAGCTCTCCTTGGTAATGTTTAGAAGAGAGAAAACACCACCAATTAAAGTTTTTGACAATGTTCTAAAAAATAAATAAAAAATCACATTTTTTCTTAAAAATCACAATTTCTGAAAATGGTCAAGAAATTCTTTAAAATTTTAAGAGCTAAATTTTTTATTTTCCATACAATCGGTCCATTATTGTCTAAACAGGGTAATGTATAACTTAATTATCTAGTGTTGAATAACTTGTGCTAATTTATTTTGTGGGCAAAGACATTGCTTTGATATTGAGTAATGAAAGAGTAAAATTGAAATATATTGCTTTGTGTTTAATTAATTGTATTACGAGTTGTACAGACCACATCATCATACTTAGTTGTCATTATCATTGGTCGTCGTAAGTTACCTACTATAATATAATGACAAACGGAGAATAAAATAATACATAAAATGTTTTATTCTAATTTGTATTATTAGCAAACATTGAATGCAAATAAAATATACTTTTTTTGTTGCAAGTATTTTATATGATTTTCTCATATTTACTATTTGTATATCTTTATAATATACCCACTTTGAACTATCAGCTTATAGTTTTTTAAGTTTTTTTTTAAATCTGCTTTAAAATTATGATAAATTCTAATATTAAAAGAAATACTCATGATAAAAAATATGTATTTTTAGTTTATTTTTTTATATGAATATTCACTTGTATTTCCATACAATTAAATAAACAAATCAGAATGATAATTACTTTCTCGTTTTAATCTTTAATTAGCATTGACAACTCCTTATATGATTTATCAGTTTATATATATATATTAGTTTATTTTATAAAATGCAGACATCATCTTTGATTTTTTCAATTTAGATTTTTAATGATACTAAAAAACACATCCATAATTAATTTTTTATGTGAGGAACCCCACTTCTTGAAAAATATATTTTGTGAGTTCATGTGAGCGAGTAAAATTCTGATTATTTTAAATTTTTACAAGAAGTGTACGTCCTGACTCGAACTCTAAATCTGCTATGTATGATGCAAGCTCTCTGGCATTATGTTATCCACTTTTTTCTCTTGCGTTCTAAGTTAACTTAGATTCCCGAATTTAAGTGTCACTCTAATTAAATCATTGCCTTTCTACCCTAGTTCATCCGGTCCAGCTCAGGACCTTTCTTGTAAGAGACTGTTGTTATCTAGAAAAACTACCCCTATTTGGAGATCTTTGCGAACTCCAAATGCTTGATCTCTCTGGCACACGGCTTTGAAAACTACCCTGGAAAAGGGGTATATATTCTTGGTAATCTCAAATATTTGAACTTGTCCCACACCCTTCACTTAGAAAACATCTAAACTGGAGCTCTTCTGGGATTATCTAGCCTTGAGGCCTTAGACATGTCTTTAATTTAGTGCATATAAATGGGATGCTATGGGTGATGTAGGAGAACAACGAGCAGCATTTGACGAGTTACTATCGTTGCAGAAACTTTCAGTTCTTCACCTAAGGCTAGACTCTATTAATTATATTGCCTTTCCCTATAAAATGACTGGTTGAAACAGTTGAGGAAGTTCAACATAAGGATTAGTCCAAGGAGCTGTCATTCAAAATAATCTGCCTACTCAACATGATGAGAAGAGGGTCGTTCTTAGAAGGGTTGATCTGATGACAGGAGGGCTCGATGGATTTTTCTGCAATGCAAGTGCACTGGACCTTGTAAATCATGGAGGCATGGATAATTTATCTGTCTGAAGTAGTTGTTAGGAATAATTTGCATGGCCTATCAGGCTTGAAATATCTGACGATATCAAGTTGTGATTGCATCACAGGTCTGATAGACGAGGAGACTATCCTGAGAAGTATGTTACCTAATTTGGAGCATTTGAAGCTTGAAAAATCTGTCAGCAATTTTGGAAGGAATTGTCCCTAAAAGATGTTGCCTCAACATGCTAAAGACTTTGGAAGTGGTAGAATGTCGAAGACTGGAGAACCAACTGATATCCTTTTCATTCCTTCGACAGCTAAAAAACCTTAAAGAGATTAAGATAGGTGACTGTAAGAGGATCAAACATCTTATGGCTAGATTTGCTTCTAGTTCAGAGCTTCCAAAGTTAAAAATAATAGAAATGTGGGATTTGGTCAATTTGAAGGGTGTCTGCACAAGAGCATGCAGTATGTTTAAGAAGAATAATGTTTCCTACTATTTCTTCTCCTAACTATATTTCAGGTTATTCCTTATGTTTACAGGGCTGAAGACCCAGAGACACCAAAGAGAAGTTGGTGAGCAATCTTGATGTGAAGTTCAATACTCCCCTCCACCAACAAAGGGTTCATAGTCTTCATCGAAAGCTTGTGTGTGCAGCCTTCTCAATACTTAAAAAGGGATAATTAGAAGGGATAATTAGCAATGGATTGTAGCAACGGAAATATTCCGTTGTTGATGTTGCAACGGATATGTTTAACAAAAGAAAATTCATTGATGATCTAATAATTATTTCGAAAAAAAAAGTATTTATCGAATCTGTAACGGATAATCTATTTTAGTTCAAACACGTAACAGAAAATCTATTACAGATTAAAACATTTGCAACGGATTACCTGTCATTTAAGAACATTAAAGAGAAACTAATGCTGTAAATATATATTGCCAAGAGACCTGCGATCTAGATGAGATTAATCGCTGTGTAATGCACTTTGGAATCAATTTATCTGATAGTGTTGCTGTTGCTTATTCCCTGAAATAGATTTTGGCTTTGCTATGGATGAGGATGATGGAAAAAGAGGTAGGTTGAAATGCAGTGACATTAACCATGCATGGCCAGTATTTGGAAGTACAGATGGAGAAAATTTGTAAAAAAAAAAAAATAATAATTACCGGAGGTTAGAGAATAATATAAATCATATTATGAGGTCTTACCTACAAGCATAAGTTTTTAGGTGAGATGGTTCCTTAACATGATATCAGAGCCTTGTTGACCCAGCGGTCACGAGTTTGAATCTCACCAGCCCTATTTTATTTGATAAAAATTAAACACAAGTGATATGGATCTGTGCAAGTTTCAAGAACAAAAGGTTTTCACTTGATGGGACGTGTTAAAAAATAATATAAATCATATTATGAGGTTTCACCTATAAACATAATTTTTTAGATGAAACGGTTTCTTAACACAGGATTTGGCATCCTATTCACCAAAAGTTTTGTCGTGGTGTTGCTTCGATTGTAAGTTTCATTATAGTTGCCAAATCAAGAAGCAACCCTGAATATTTTTTTTCCAGACTAAAACAGTCTGAAGAATAAATAATAAAAAAAATAGTAAATGGAAAATAAAACATAAAATATATTCTAGAATCCCGGCGACGAGGTCACACCAGACACGGACATGCATAAACAAGTTTCTGACGTAGGAACTTGTCCAAGCAATATTTCTCTGAAATCTCTTATATGATATAACTTTAATGGGAGAGGAAATCAGGTATTTAGGGTTTTAAACTATGATGCTATTAGCACCATAATCGATTTATTATATAATTTTACTTGTGAGTTTTGGACAGTAATCTTAAAACTTTATTTGTTATGTTCGTGAATCTCCAATCTTGTATGGTATGTTGTTTACTTTAAAAAAAATACATTAAACTTTGATTTGTTAGAAGAAGAAAAATGTTAGAGAGTAATGTAAATCATATTATAGGGACTCACTTACAAGCTTAAGCTTTTAGGTGAGATGGTTCTTTAACAAGGTATCAGAACCTTGTTAACCTAGCGTTCACGAGTTCGAATCTCACCAGTCTTATTTTATTTGATAAAAATTAAGCACAGGGTGATGTGAGACTATGCAAGTTTCAAGCCCAAATAGCTTTCAATTGAGGAGGTGTGTTAGAGAATAATATAAATTATATTATGGGACCTCACCTACAAGTTTAAGTTTTTAAATGAGATGGTTCCTTAATAAAAAAAATGTGTGATAATTTTATAATTGCATTTATGAGCTAAGTGTGTGTTTGTGTGTGTGTGTATACACATATTTAATATTTTATTTTTCGACCCCATCACATTAAAATAATATAAGAAATATTACTTTAACATAAAATAAGAATTTATATTTTTTTTAAATACTTTATAGCAAGTTATTTATTTCTGAATTTGTTCATTTAAAATCCAGCAATCACATCGTTCAATTATCCTATAACCTCTGCCTGTCGTGATTCCACATTCAGTACTGAGATAATTTTCTTGCATAATTCTTCATGACAATGACAGGATAAACTTGAGTACATGTTTATTTTACGTGTTTGGTAGTGCAGTAAGAAATATCCTTTTTATTTTTTATATTAACCCATCAAAATTATTAAAAATCACTAAAAATATTAATTTAACATATTTTGAGAGCAAATAA